>JAQMYR010000004.1:81990084-81992584 GCA_028536675.1 Aphelocoma californica
TTAGGGTTAGGGTTAGGGTTAGGGTTAGGGTTAGGGTTAGGGTTAGGGTTAGGGTTAGGGTTAGGGTTAGGGTTAGGGTTAGGGTTAGGGTTAGGGTTAGGGTTAGGGTTAGGGTTAGGGTTAGGGTTAGGGTTAGGGTTAGGGTTAGGGTTAGGGTTAGGGTTAGGGTTAGGGTTAGGGTTAGGGTTAGGGTTAGGGTTAGGGTTAGGGTTAGGGTTAGGGTTAGGGTTAGGGTTAGGGTTAGGGTTAGGGTTAGGGTTAGGGTTAGGGTTAGGGTTAGGGTTAGGGTTAGGGTTAGGGTTAGGGTTAGGGTTAGGGTTAGGGTTAGGGTTAGGGTTAGGGTTAGGGTTAGGGTTAGGGTTAGGGTTAGGGTTAGGGTTAGGGTTAGGGTTAGGGTTAGGGTTAGGGTTAGGGTTAGGGTTAGGGTTAGGGTTAGGGTTAGGGTTAGGGTTAGGGTTAGGGTTAGGGTTAGGGTTAGGGTTAGGGTTAGGGTTAGGGTTAGGGTTAGGGTTAGGGTTAGGGTTAGGGTTAGGGTTAGGGTTAGGGTTAGGGTTAGGGTTAGGGTTAGGGTTAGGGTTAGGGTTAGGGTTAGGGTTAGGGTTAGGGTTAGGGTTAGGGTTAGGGTTAGGGTTAGGGTTAGGGTTAGGGTTAGGGTTAGGGTTAGGGTTAGGGTTAGGGTTAGGGTTAGGGTTAGGGTTAGGGTTAGGGTTAGGGTTAGGGTTAGGGTTAGGGTTAGGGTTAGGGTTAGGGTTAGGGTTAGGGTTAGGGTTAGGGTTAGGGTTAGGGTTAGGGTTAGGGTTAGGGTTAGGGTTAGGGTTAGGGTTAGGGTTAGGGTTAGGGTTAGGGTTAGGGTTAGGGTTAGGGTTAGGGTTAGGGTTAGGGTTAGGGTTAGGGTTAGGGTTAGGGTTAGGGTTAGGGTTAGGGTTAGGGTTAGGGTTAGGGTTAGGGTTAGGGTTAGGGTTAGGGTTAGGGTTAGGGTTAGGGTTAGGGTTAGGGTTAGGGTTAGGGTTAGGGTTAGGGTTAGGGTTAGGGTTAGGGTTAGGGTTAGGGTTAGGGTTAGGGTTAGGGTTAGGGTTAGGGTTAGGGTTAGGGTTAGGGTTAGGGTTAGGGTTAGGGTTAGGGTTAGGGTTAGGGTTAGGGTTAGGGTTAGGGTTAGGGTTAGGGTTAGGGTTAGGGTTAGGGTTAGGGTTAGGGTTAGGGTTAGGGTTAGGGTTAGGGTTAGGGTTAG
The DNA here is from genome assembly GCA_028536675.1 of Aphelocoma californica. NCBI lineage: Eukaryota > Metazoa > Chordata > Aves > Passeriformes > Corvidae > Aphelocoma > Aphelocoma californica. The sequence continues at coordinate 81,991,313 of JAQMYR010000004.1, forward strand.
GGTTAGGGTTAGGGTTAGGGTTAGGGTTAGGGTTAGGGTTAGGGTTAGGGTTAGGGTTAGGGTTAGGGTTAGGGTTAGGGTTAGGGTTAGGGTTAGGGTTAGGGTTAGGGTTAGGGTTAGGGTTAGGGTTAGGGTTAGGGTTAGGGTTAGGGTTAGGGTTAGGGTTAGGGTTAGGGTTAGGGTTAGGGTTAGGGTTAGGGTTAGGGTTAGGGTTAGGGTTAGGGTTAGGGTTAGGGTTAGGGTTAGGGTTAGGGTTAGGGTTAGGGTTAGGGTTAGGGTTAGGGTTAGGGTTAGGGTTAGGGTTAGGGTTAGGGTTAGGGTTAGGGTTAGGGTTAGGGTTAGGGTTAGGGTTAGGGTTAGGGTTAGGGTTAGGGTTAGGGTTAGGGTTAGGGTTAGGGTTAGGGTTAGGGTTAGGGTTAGGGTTAGGGTTAGGGTTAGGGTTAGGGTTAGGGTTAGGGTTAGGGTTAGGGTTAGGGTTAGGGTTAGGGTTAGGGTTAGGGTTAGGGTTAGGGTTAGGGTTAGGGTTAGGGTTAGGGTTAGGGTTAGGGTTAGGGTTAGGGTTAGGGTTAGGGTTAGGGTTAGGGTTAGGGTTAGGGTTAGGGTTAGGGTTAGGGTTAGGGTTAGGGTTAGGGTTAGGGTTAGGGTTAGGGTTAGGGTTAGGGTTAGGGTTAGGGTTAGGGTTAGGGTTAGGGTTAGGGTTAGGGTTAGGGTTAGGGTTAGGGTTAGGGTTAGGGTTAGGGTTAGGGTTAGGGTTAGGGTTAGGGTTAGGGTTAGGGTTAGGGTTAGGGTTAGGGTTAGGGTTAGGGTTAGGGTTAGGGTTAGGGTTAGGGTTAGGGTTAGGGTTAGGGTTAGGGTTAGGGTTAGGGTTAGGGTTAGGGTTAGGGTTAGGGTTAGGGTTAGGGTTAGGGTTAGGGTTAGGGTTAGGGTTAGGGTTAGGGTTAGGGTTAGGGTTAGGGTTAGGGTTAGGGTTAGGGTTAGGGTTAGGGTTAGGGTTAGGGTTAGGGTTAGGGTTAGGGTTAGGGTTAGGGTTAGGGTTAGGGTTAGGGTTAGGGTTAGGGTTAGGGTTAGGGTTAGGGTTAGGGTTAGGGTTAGGGTTAGGGTTAGGGTTAGGGTTAGGGTTAGGGTTAGGGTTAGGGTTAGGGTTAGGGTTAGGGTTAGGGTTAGGGTTAGGGTTAGGGTTAGGGTTAGGGTTAGGGTTAGGGTTAGGGTTAGGGTTAGGGTTAGGGTTAGGGTTAGGGTTAGGGTTAGGGTTAGGGTTAGGGTTAGGGTTAG